>JAALXI010000153.1:0-26230 GCA_012977755.1 Fusarium nurragi | reverse complement strand
AAGAAGGGCGGCGTCAAGGTCACCATCGTTGACACGGCCCATTACCCCAACCCCAGAGCCGCCTCTCATGACATCAACAAGATCGTCCGCGACGACTATCCGGACAGGCTCTACATGCGCCTGCTAAAGAAGGCCATGCCCCTCTGGAGGGAAGACGACTTATACAAGACTTGGTACCACGAGGTTGGCATGCTTCGTGCCGACTCTACTTCGTTCGGCGAAGAGAGCATCAACTCCTACCGCGATATGGGAATTCCCAACAAGTCGGAGCTCCTGCCTGTCGACCAAGTGCGCCGTCGTTGGAACGGCGCCTTTGAGACGGCTGACTTTAAAGGCGTGGACAAGGTTCTCTGGAACCCTGACGTAGGGTTCGCGGAAGCGGACAAGGCTCTCGGTGCGGTAGTGCAGGCTGCGGTCGACCTCGGAGCCGAGTATGTCGTGGGTGAGGTGACCACAATTGAGTTTGGGTCCGAAGATCAATGCACAGGTGTCGCACTCAAGGACGGCACAACGCTGCACGCTGACAAGATTCTTCTGGCTGCCGGAGCTCGAACGGCATCGCTACTTGCGCAGAGCGCACCCGAAAAGCCACTGCTCCACGCTGGCGAAAGACTGTTGGCCACAGGTGCTGTGAGCTTCTATGCGAAGCTGCATGGCGCACAGAAGAACAAGTTCTCGACAATTCCTGTTCTCAAGAACTGCCTGCCTCAGGTGAAGGGTATGTTGCCAAGTACTGTGTCGGATATTATCGGTACACAGCTAACAACACATGTGTAGGCGAGGGCATGTCAATACTCGAGGACGGAACTATCAAGTTCAACTGCGACCTATGTTTTACCAACTACCAAGTATTCCCGCCGACCGGTGAGGCCATGTCAGTAGTGCCAGACCAGTCCATGTACAACACGTGGACGGGACCTCGTTTCCTCAAGTTCTTTGAGGATCGGGCGCGACGAACGTTTAATGGCCTATACGGCAAGGAAGTCGAGAATGTCAAGATTGAGGCCTACCGGATGTGTTGGTAAGCAAGGCCACCCACTCTGATGATTGCAAAGTAGTCGAGCTGACCGGTCCATGCCACAGGGACGCATCAACACCGACGCATGACTTCCTCATATCTCCGCATCCGCAATGCGACAAGCTCTATATCGCGACCGGAGGTTCTTTTCACGGCTGGAAGTTCCTGCCTGTCATTGGCGACTACGTCGTGGACATGATGGAGGGATCCCTTGACAGCGACTTAGCGGACAGATGGGCCTGGGACAAGAAGGGTGGCGACGGCCACTCAGCGAATCCTACATATCAGATTGTCGGGGACCTGCAAGACTGGACTCGTGGCTGGGCGAACTAAGCATAGAAATCGAGAAACGACAGCCAAGGCTATGGCGTATGAATGCCCCCGAGGATCGAAACCAAGATTACCCTAACCTGACCTGACCTGACCTGACCCCAACGGGCTGTGACAGCAACAGCGACAAGGGGCAGGGGCAGGGACAGGGGCCATAGTCAGGGCTGTGGCAGGGGTGAGACACTACCCCATGTCTAGCATTGGATCGGTGCCAAAGTGTGAAAACCTGGCAGGCCAGTGCCTACACAGCTGTGCTATATAGCCTGTATTCCATTGCTATCCATCGCTATTACGAGCACAACCACCGAGTCTGGGCTGACATGAACTGGATCAGCAGCATGGGAACGACGCCTGGTGATGACGGATGACGGACCCTTGGAATTTGAGTTCACGCAGCCAGGGCCGCTTGTTTGTTACCCCTCGGTTCTCATTTCTTTGTGCTTCTTTTTTGGTGTTTTCTTTTTTTTTTTTTCCCCCGGGCTACAGCATGAACATGGACAGCTTGAGAGGAGTCAATGGTGGCTTTGGACCCTGTTTTCTTTTACTGCGATATCCATTGGCATTTTTTTGGTTTATTTTTCCTTTTTTATGACTTCCCCTTTTCTTGAATTTTTTTCTCTCTCTTCTTTCCCTGCTTCATGCTGCCTCGGCTCATCTTGAGTCTTATTTTCGCCCGTTCTAATTAACTAGAGATATCGTAACATGTCATATTCTCCTTGTCTCACGCTATCTGTTGTTTCTACTTGTCTTCCGGTCATGGGTAACGAGGGTTGTAGCATTTTTACACGCATCAAGTTAAAACCGGTATGAAATTACAAGGAATTATGCCGATGAACATTAGCATCTACAGGAGGGAGATATAGTGGAGTTATAGTCAACGAAGATGCAAGTGCCTGCGCGCGCATACGCATACGCATACGCATATCATCATTCTTCCACATGATATTCTGACATCATTTCCGGTCCCCATTTTACAACCAGCAATTGTATATATGTACGATATGGGCTGAGATTGGTTTGCGACAACGGAATGTCACTATCCGTACTCCGTACATTGCTGTAACAAAGTACAGATACGGAGGTAGTCCGAACATGGTTCTGTATTGTGCCGTCTAAATTATACATAAAATGGTCCGGGGCCCTACACAAGCAGTTGGTCCCGGTACCGGAGTTGACGATCCTGGTCGAGCTGCATCGGTTAGGTCTGAAGCAAAGACGAGAGTCCTTCTTTTCTCCAGAGAGGACAGGGGTGTTGCAGATCTCGCCTTGACCTTTCTCCGGCTCATGTGTCTGTGGAGATGAGGCAAGGCCCTGCTTGTCTTGCACAGTACTAGAGTAGCTAGAGCAGTTGCCAGTGATGTGAGGAGTAAAGAGAAGATGGTATCTAGGAGAGGCGACAATGCTACAGTTGTTGGAGTGAGGCTATACTTAGTGGGTGATCGCACGGTTGCCGCTGGGATAGGACTCAATTTATCTTGCCTTATCTGATGTATCATCTCAACAGGCGGCCCTTGCAGTGGGCGTTTAATTAATCCTTAGTTAGCACGCCTAGATATGCATGTACTGCATCTCGACGAGATGATATCTCCATACCGGTCTGCAAAGAACTCAAACATCCATAAGCTTGCCATGTCTCCATGGATCGAGTCTCGGTCTATCGAGATATGGAGATTGAAATGAGAGAAAAAGAGACCAAAGCTGAATACTGCTTTTAACTTGACAGATGGGAAGGGCTTAGCCTGGGAAAAGCATTGGTCTGGGGAGTATCGTGATGAGTGGCTTGGGCAATCCCGGGTCAATATAACCTGCCACGCCCAACCCTTACGTGACCATGACGGGAGTATTTCAGCCAAGAGCTTTATCAGTTAAAAGAAATACGGACAATTGCAATGTCGATCTGTTTTTGTGTCCGTACGGTACAGTATCTACAGCCTCACATGAGTTGTCGGCCGCATTCAGGAGAGAGGCAGTCTTCTGTCATATCCATGGCGTCGATCCCTTGATGTGACAGACGGAAGCCTCGTATTCCAGCCAGTTGGCGCCATGCAAGCAATTACACCGTCCTGTAGGGGGCTGATGAACATCTGCGTGCAGCCTCAATCTGACCATCTCATCGGGGCCGATATCTTGCATCTTGTCGAAAAGGAGGCGGTGGCGGCCGTGGGAAACCGTTCTTGTTCTTTTTTCCTGTGGCGTTCTTTTTTTTTTTTTCTTTTTTTCTTTTTCTTTTAGCCCTTCTCGATCAAACCGAAGCCACATGATTTCACTATCTTTTGCTTTTTTTGTTGCTTTTTCTTGGCGTCGGCCACCGCAGATTATTGGCGATGGATGTACTCCGTACTCCGTGTATGCAGTCTTAGCGGTATACATGCGCCCTCGGAAGCTCAATTCCCGGTGGGATCCCATCCTACCGAGGGGGTCGTACCGTGGCCACGGAGCCCAGTGGAAGTTGTTGCATGTAGACGATTTCAGTACTGGGAGAGACATAGGGTAGGCGGTTTGTGATGGTATGGGAAGTGCTTGGTACGGACAGATAGTCCAATTCGTGTCTATAGCAAGAGTATGTCCAGAGCTAGATATCAGCATATTAGGTCATGTTCATCCAAGAAAACATCAGCAGAAAGTAAAGGAGAAATTTGTACCAACCAGTGGCCGCTTGGTATACTGCTTGAGTTTCCTGAGTTCTATCCCAGTGTAAGCGATCCCGTCAATCTGCGGGATCTAAAGCAAGCTTTGGGGCATCAATGTTCTACCTAAATATTGCTCAATATGAACACCTAGTCCAACAGCTAGCTCATCCCCTGTGGCTTAGTTGGCTAAAGCGTCCGACTGTTATTCATAGACAATCGGGAGATCGGAAGTTCGAGCCTTCCCGGGGGAGATCCTGCTATCTCATTATTTTGTTCTTACGAAAAGTTGTTATCTCAGCACAAGTGATAACCGGTCTCTTTGACGAGAGTATATTCTTTTTTTGCTGTTGTTTTGATGCTACGGACTACTCCGTCCACTGTCTGGTGCGCTCTTGACGCGTCTGCCGCAGATAATTCTAAATGCCTCAAATTTAACAACACCTTCGGATTGCCTCTTTGGTGCTGCTATGTGACTACGATACTACAGTACAATGTACAATGCCAACTGTTCATGTGGCTTTCTTCATTTGTCATGGCCGACTCCTTGGCTGACTGTATACGATGTATATACGCTCAATCACTTTTTCTTTCCCCATACATAGTTCCAATGCTCAGATCCTACTACTAGAGATGCGGCGCGGGCAGTATCGGAATGCAGCCAGATATAGCTGATTGATCACATACCCAATCTATCTCATATGCATGGGTATTACAGCACGTGCATTATCAGAGATGCTGAATCTATTTGGCCTATTCCCAGCTGCTGGAATCAACCATGAACCGGGCAATCCTAGAAACTCGCTCAGTGATGAACCAAAGGCACCTTATAGAGCATCGCTGATGCGTGCTCTGTACCAATCATCCAAACACGCCGACAATGGCCTCAAAAACATGTTGAAAGGCTATCATCGGCTGCCGCTTACAGTGCCTCTCTTCCTCTTGACCGGTCGCTGAAACCCCAAGAAGATCGACCGTCAGCTCCCAACCCCGGATGACTCTTTTCAGCATCACACCCATGCATTGCGATCTGAATGCCACAGCATTGAATCTCCGCAGCCACCCAACCCCCCTTTTTGCCCTCTCAAAAACAGGTCTTTCTTTTCGCGTGAGCAATATTGGGCCTTCACCGGTCAGGCCTCAACTAGGGTTGCTGCCCAAAGCGATCTGCAGAGTTGTACGGTTCTAGAGACAAAAAGAAAGGAAAAAAGGATGCTCGGACTTCCTTTTCGGTTCGTACCGCGGTGGAAGCGCATCTCGTTTGGTCGCTAGCCGGTTTCAATGCGCCGATTTTTGCTTTTCGATGAAAGTGGTCCCGTGGTCTAGACTGAGACTTCTTGCAATCGAGATGATGCTCTCAACGGGCTTGAATTTATTGTTAGGGCGGGTAACAATTTCAAGCTTCAAGAGATTTACCGGCAGTCGCGCGCGTAAATGTCCAATGTCTTAGTTTTCAGCTGTGAGACGGGAGATTGGTCAACCAGGGCTGGAGAAACTCCGAGGTGTTGCTTGGGTTTGAGTGGTCGCAGAGAACAGAGGCCAAGAGCCTTCTGAGGGAGGCAACTTGAAGAATTCGGTATGGGAAAGCATCCGGACGGAGGTGAGCTTGGGAAACCAGTGCATGTGAGAAATATACATTCTCTGTCGCGGCCTAGAGTTGTATTTCGACGGTGACTTAGTCAAGCACAGATACTGGGCTGACCACAAGGAAACAGGCAGACATAATAGATGAGTGACCAAATTGTACGGTTTTATTCAAACGCTTCAATGCTTTCTATGCTATCCTAAGCACAATTTTTGACTTGATTCGTAACAAATGCGCGCATCGCCTAGTAAACCTCAAGGACGTATCGTCCCTCCTCCTTAAGCTTCTCAATCTCCTTGCGGGGATCAATCTTCTTGCCAGCCGCCTTGGCCTCGTGGGCGATAGCCTCCTCGAGAACCTTGGTCACGTCAGGCACAGGCCATGTAGGACCGCACAGGTAGAAGCTGCCCTCGTCCTGAACGTAGGCCTTGGCGATCTCCTTGAGAGTCTGGCGCATACGGTCCTGGATGTAGATCTTCTGAGGCTGGTCACGAGAGAATGCAGAGCCAATAAGGGTAACGACGCCAGCGGCCAGATAGGCCTCCCATTCCTCACCGTAGAGGTACTCCTCACGCTGGTGACGGGATCCAAGGTACAGGAGAATGGAGCCGATCTCCTTGCCCTGAGCCTTCTGCATAGCACGGTACTGGACGAAGGCACGGAAAGGAGCGAGACCCGTTCCGAGACCGGCCATGATGAGAGGCGCGGTGTCCTTGGTAGGGAGCTTCATGACCGAGGGCTTGACCGAGGCAGTGACCTTGGCGCCGACTGGCAGACGGCTGAGGTAGCGGGTGGCATGTCCGTATCGGGTACGGCCACGAGGGTCGACCCAGTCAACGACGACAATCATAAGAGACACCGAGTTGGGAGTGACCGCTTGAGCAGAGGCAATAGAATACTCTCGTCGCTTCGCGGGGCTGACAATCTTGACAAGATCGTGGAAGCTAGGACGAGCCGACTTGAACTCCTCAAGGATATCGACGTAGGTAGCAGTGTCGACCTCAGTACGGCGCTTCAAGTCCTCAGCACCAGTGGGGCTGGCGAGAGCCTCAAGCTTCTGCTTCTCGGTCTCATCAGTGGCAAACTCAGCAAGGGCCTCGTAGAAGCGCTTCGGAGGCTTGCCAAGGATATCGACATTTTGAACGAGAGCTTGGAAGACGGTACGGGTCTCAAGCAGACCCGAGTCCTCACGGGCAGGAACTTGGACCAGCTCGGCAGGGTTGAGGCCGTAGAACTCAATAAACTGGTTGACCTCATCGACGTCGTTCTCGGCGTGAATGCCCAGAGCCTCACCAATCTTGTAGGTAAGACCAGAGTCACCGAGATCGAACTCAATGTGGAAGATGTTACGGTCATAGTCCTGAGGGGTAAGGCGACGGTTCTCCTTGACGGTGATGGTTGAGGTCTTGACAGACAACTCGGGTCGCAGAACGTTTTTAGTACCATAAGCCTCCTTGAAAACAAGGGGCTTGGCAGCAGACTGCCAATCGCGAAGCTCGAAAGTCTCCTCGGCCTCCTCCTTGTCGTGGACGACAAAGCTGTTGCTTTGGATGGTGCCGGGAAGGTTGGGGTCGGCAAAGTCAGCATCGACCTCAGCCCAGGCAGCGGGAACGTTGAACTGACGGAGGCAAAGGCCGACAGCATCGATAGACTCCTCCAGAGTGGGAGGGTGACCTTCGGCAAGGATATACTTTCCAATCTCCTCGGGTGAGTAGTCAGGAAGAGCAACCTTCAAGAAAGCCAGCTCGACGAGGAGTTTGGAGAAGAGAGGATCCTTCTCAAAAGCGGGAGAGTACGTAGAATCAAGGATGAAAAGCTCAGCAGCCTTCTCCTGGAGTCCTTTTCGGAAAGCGACAGGGAGACGCTTCTCAACCTCGTCGTCCTTTAAGTTGGAGAGCTTGACGATGACCTTGCCACCATCAGTCAGACCCTTGAGGACATCAATTTCCTGGAGGATCTTCTCATCACCGACGACGATGGTGTTGGCGTCATCAATATCGTAGGGAGCCTCAAGAGCCTTCTTGGAAGATCGGAGGTCGCTGCGGACGACACCACCCTGTGTGAGATTGTCGAAGATCTCGTTGACGTAGACGTTGGAGGCAGACTGCTTGGAGAGGATGTTGCCGATCACACTAGGGGAGTTGAGGGCAGGCGAGTTATCGAGGTCCCAGAAAGTGAATTGTTGAGCCTGGACGAGAGAAGGCAACTTCTTAACCTCGCCCTCGTTGCCAAAGATCTTGTGCAGAGTGTTGACCAGACCCTGAGGAGTGAAAGTCTGGGCAGGGGTGTACTTGATGTCAAGGACCTCGGGCTCGCTGTCAAACTTGCCGGAGAAAGTGACAGCGGTGAGAACATCACTGTAGAGTGCAGACTGGGTAGCCTCATCCTCAACAGCGAGCTCGTCCTTGACCTGTCCGAGAACGGCAATGGTGCGAGCAGACTCAGGGATTGCCTTGATGAAAGCCTCCTCAATGAAGGGGCGATAAATTCGTACGTTGATCACACCAACCTTGGCGCCATCGGCGGAGATCTTGGCTAGAACCTCCTTGGCAACTTGAGACTCAACACTACCAAAGGCAACGAGGACAACATCAGGGGTCTCATGACCGTGGTACTCGAAAGGCTCATAGACGGTACCGAGCTCATCGTTGAAGAGCCTGAGAAGCTCAACAACCTTGCCAGCGGTATCAAGACGGGTGTTGAGCTTACCGGTCTCAGCGGAGAGCTTGTTGTACAGGTCAGCAACACCATTCTCACTCAGGGCATCAACGACACGGAGAGTCTCGCGAGCAACACGGACACCGTCATAGATGTGAAGAGTAGGTAGAAGGGCAGCCATGAGAGTGGTAAAGATAGACATGTGCTGGGCCTCATAGGTGGAGGTGCTGGCAACCAGGCCGAGACCGAGGTCTTCGGCAAGACGAAGAGCAGTATCGTAGTTGGAAACCAGGCCCTTGCTGTCAGAGTAGTCGAGAGCGGCGACATGGGCAACAAAGGGGCTGGAGACGCCGTAGAGGAGAGAGAGCTGATCGAGAGTTCCGCGCAGTTGCTGGAGACTGCCTGAAGGCGCAACCAGAGACTGGGGGATGTGGCGCTTGGTAACATCAAAGTCGGGAGAGAAGATGTAACCAAGAGCGAGAGCACCAGCACCAATTCGGGTCTGGAGGGGAAGAACCTCAGTGGAGTATCCGTGGATGTTCTTCTCGTTCTTGGAGGCCCATTCCTTGAGTGCGATATCGAGGTCGAAGGTCTCAGGAGAGTATGAGAAGATCTTGTCGGACAACTTGTAGGCGATCTGCTGAACGAGCAACTGGGCGGTCACATAGGTCGGCCCGGAGATGGACGATAGAGAAACCTGCTGGCCAAAGGGGAGGCTGGACGACAACTTGTTGAAGTCGGCCGAGTTGGTCTTGGCCACAGGGGCCGACTCTTGATGAGGCATCTTAAGAGTCTTGAGAGTCCTGAGTTCCTGACAGTCAATTGAGAAAGGACAAGACCCCGTGATTGACCTTTGCCTACAAAGTCAAAAAAGATGATGGTCTAGTCTGGTCTGTTCTACCGACTGAAACTCAAGTCGCTGGCTCTGAAGCGAAACGAGATGCTTTCAGGGTGATGCGAGAACTGAAGAAGAGAGAGGAGAAGAAGAAGATGGAGGCGGAGTTCAAGAAGAAGGGCCCTTCAAGAGGCGACTCAACGGGGGCGGGTTTGTAATGGTAACGAATTCCATGGCGCCGATTGCTCTATTTTTTGCCTGTCGCTGCCCTTGACTTGACGGATGTTGCTCGGTCTTGAGAATTGTTGATGCTTTGACAGAATCACGCAATTGGGCTAGGCCGACTTCGGAAAGGACTTCGATGTCGCAAGATGGGAAAGTGGGATGACAAAAAGCGCAGCGGCAACTGACACGCTACTTCCTGCCTTTGTGTGGCTATCATTTTATTCGCTACCCCACATCAGAGTCTGGTTCTCAATGGGGACCCCGAAATCCCGATGCTCCTGCTGGGGATAACTTTTTTTCCCCCTAGCGCCCCCGATGGCCCGACCGGCACTCGGCGGTGTCGCAATTCGGTTGCCGCCGTCTGCTTAACTAAACATCGGAGCCAATGCCGTGAAGTATGTGGAACCAATCACTTTACGCTGTTTAGTATTGTCCTTATCTAACAGTCCATGAACTCAGGAACATGATACCAACACCAAGGTTAGAATTGTTAACATTGGGCATTAGCAAAGCCGCAGTGCGCATGAGGCCTTGAATAGGCCGGTACGTAACATGACCATCATCAAGCTATATCTAGCTTGTGCAAGTCAGCATCATATAAATTGGTTGATATGGGAAGTGGATCTTGGTTCAGGTGAAGGGAGAACGATTCGACTCAGGCAGGTTCAGGCGGCGGATGAAAAATTTCAAACACAGCCACTATTATATATGAGCAGTCATCCATACAAGGGATATATCGAAGATCCCTATTGGTGGTCCATCTCTTGAATATTTGATAAATCAACGGACTGCCTCCTTAACTGATATGAGTCATGAAATCAGCCAAGGTCTTTGAGGTCACTCATTCGTATATGATTACTGAACTCTTAGCAATGGAATGTATATTCTATTACTCGTTAGTGTTGATGAACAAGTCTACCCCAAGACCCGAGGGCACGTCGTAGAATTTCAAACGTGGCTAAGGAGTTTGATAGCCTTGCGCCCAAGCACCTTACAGTTCATCATGCGGCCACTCGGATTGGCAATAAATTGCCGTTACAACTTCTGAGAGAAAGAAAAGTATTTCTTCATCTGCCGAAAAAGTACGGTGCCATCCTGTAGACAATGACGTCCAAGATGCGCCAAGATTATGCCACATGAAACTAAGGGCTTTAAGGTTGGCAATGTTGGTTGTTTTCTGGAAACGATTCCAATCGAGGCGCTCGCGTATTGGCACAGAATTGCAGACACGCTATTTACGCCACGGCTTCAGGTGCCAACAAGCCCTTGCCGACTATTGAGACATGTTCTGAATAGAACAAAATAAACTGCCATTGAATTCCTTTCATGACTTGACACCATCTCCTGGCGTATAAGTTTTGTGGCTTATCGTCGAACCGGAGTTTTTATTGTCAGAATATCTAACTTGGAAAGGAGCGTTGTGGCGGCTTGTGTTATCTGATGAATGTATATGACGTGTTTATTATGAATACAGGAACATTGCAAAGATACTAGCAATCTCTGATTTGAGTACTAGATCAATATCGGCAAATGTCCTCCCACTACACACAATGTCTCCAATGATAAAGCCGAATACCCACAGCCAAAATCTTGGCTTTCGACAATTATTTGCATTGCGGAGAAGGCGAAATGATATAGAGAGATGACCAGTCTAATTATAGCTTAGCCTTCCACTGCGGCACACAGATGTTGCCGTGAATATGAGTACCTGTTTGGTGCTAGAAGGATTCTGAACTTCCGTAGAACTTCGGTAACGTCAGCCACTTACTCAACACCGCACCAGGTGATACAACACGGCTTGGTACTGTGAAACAGACAGAAGTGTTCCGATAGAATGGTACGGTATGTCGTCACGGTCTATGTAAAGGAATGCGGCTTAAATGTTTAGACCCAGACTATCGGGGCGGCCAACTTAAACTTCCAACTTAAACCATTTCCGGGTCATTTGGGCACGTCCTATTGGCCACTATCAGAATTTATGTTATTGAGCCTCTCTCATGAACGGGCGGAGGCCACGCAAGTTCGAATTGGTCGAATTTCGTCCCTGGACCTGGACCGCCACAAGACGATTTAATTAATGTTTCTTCATTCCGGGTGCCGGAGAACATGCTTGCTATCCCTATTCGAGCTTGACAGTTCGGCCTAAAGACGCCATCGCGTAGGAACCTGATGTACACTTTCCCTATAGAGGAAGTCTTTTGCCCATTGATGCCGGACTAAAGCTATGGCCACGCGATGGAAGCATTCTCCGGTTTCTTGGAACCATCGTTCCTGCGTCAAAGTGTTCTATGTGGCGGCATCCCCGGTACCTGGCTACGAAGAGGCGTCTTCTTGGTCGTGCGACTCGTAATCAGAATGGCGCCAATCCATGGTCTCGTCCCGAAAATCACATACGGCCCATGGGCCTGGCATACCGAAGGAGAAGATTTCGGTGCAGTTCCTATTTTGTACTTAAGTCTGCAACAAGAACGTCTTGAATAGAACTTCTTTCCTCTTCAACCACCACTCTCATTATCAACATACACTCTTCCCGCTCATTTCATACCATCATTCATTTTAATCATGGTTTACTTCAAGACTTTCGCAGTCACCGTACTGACTCTCCTTGGCTGCACACTAGCAGCTCCGACAAGCTCTCCCGGCGTCGATAGTGCCATCCCTGACAGCTACATCGTAACCCTCAAGTCCGAGCTCAATGCACCCGCACTCAACGCTCACATGAAGTGGATTGGCGACATTCACAAGCGAAGCCTCGAGAAGCGTGATGGTGACAATGGTGTTGAGAAGACCTACGAGACCGAGGCCGGCTTTCGCGGCTACTCCGGTACCTTCGATCCTGCAACAGTCAAGCAGATCAAAAACAGTCCCCAGGTAAGAGACATCAGCCGCTAAAGCATCTGTACGATATCTAACTTTACTTGCCTAGGTTGCGAGTGTCGAGCCTGACCGCAGAGTCCAGCTGACGTGGAACCCGCGCAAGAATGAGGCACAAACCTCAGAACAGCCCGCTGAGCCATCGGCTGAGGGAGGCCAAGCCGGAGAGCCGGGTCAAGACCAGGAAAACGACCATGGTCTTGAGAAGAGGAGCGAGATCGACCAAAAGAACAGCACATGGGGTCTCGCGACTATCTCGCACCGCAAGAAGGGCTTCGGAAACTATCTCTACAGCAAGCAGGGCGGCGCCAGCTCCTACGCCTACGTCGTCGACAGTGGTGTTCGTGTTACCCACCAGGAGTTTCAAGGCCGTGCCAAGCAAGGCTGGACTGCTTTCAAGAAGGATCACACTGATCGACTGGGCCATGGAACTCATGTCGCTGGAACCATCATTGGCAAGACCTTCGGAGTTGCTAAGAAGGCCAAGGTTATTGCTGTCAAAGTCTTTCAGGGCGACTCTGCCGACTTGTCCGTCATTATGAAGGGCATTGAATGGGCCGTAAACGATATCATCAAGAAGAAGAGGCAGGAGTTTGCTGTGGTCAACCTGTCTCTGGGTATCGATGGCGTCTCTAGTGCCCTCAACGACATGATTCAGAACGCTTCCAAACAGGGTGTCATTTTCGTCGTCGCTGCTGGTAACCAAGGAGAATCTGCTAGCACGAAATCTCCTGCATCTGCCCCAAGTGCTATCACTGTCGGGGCCATTGACAGGAACTGGAAGATGCCCAATTGGTCCAACTATGGCAGCACCGTCGACATGTTGGCCCCTGGTGTAGGTATCACCTCTGCCTCGTGGTTGAGCGATAATGGTACATACGTCGAAGACGGTACCTCTATGGCCTGCCCTCACGTCTCCGGTCTTGTGCTGTACGCGCAGTCAGTATACGGAATCGTCGGCGTCGAAACGACAACAAAGTACATCAAGAAGTATGCCACTACCAAGAAGGTTTCGGGCAGCCGCCGAGGCTCGCCAGACCGCATCGCTAACAACAACAACGCTGCTCAAAGCAAATAATTGTCAATATTCACATAGCCGGATTTCGATTACAATAAGGGATTGCATACAAGGGAAGCGATCAAGCAAGGTGTTTGGGAAACTTAGAGAGCCGGATTTGCTTTGTATTAGAATTATAGATCTCCATTTAGTCTTTATGAACACCAATATCGATACCAGCTATCTCGACCTGCGTTCTAAATGTTCCAATGTTGTTGCGGTTGATGATGCAACTTGCCGAGTTTAGCATCAACGATTATGCTTAAGTATGGGGTGCCCATTATTTGCAAGTCATGGGTGTAGTATGGGCACCCGAATGAATAGTCGAACCCAAGGAGAAACTCCTGACGAAAAGTGAACCTCCAGTTGAACAGAGGCAGAAGCCAAGTGCCGCATGGCTCACGCGGAAAAGTGGACTTTTGAGGTATCAAAGTCCGCAACCTATGCAGGAAGACTGATCCCTCCGTCCTAAGTCCGATGCTTGACATGGAGATAGATCATATCTCCCGGTTCTAATTATATTACTTAATCCCTTTAGGGGGATCTTACTTTTGATGACAAACTGGACATCGAAGCCCTGACAACGCATCACAACAATAATGCATCTTATCCTCACTGGGGCCACGGGCCTGGTCGGCTCCGGCGTCCTAGATGCCATGCTTAAGTCCAAGGATATCACCAAGATCTCGATCCTGAGCCGGAGACCGGTACCTCTAGCGGCAGGTGACTCAAGAGTCAACGTAATACTTCATAAAGACTTTGCAAAATACAAACCCCAAGTTCTCGACCAGCTGCAGGGGGCCAACGGAGTAGTCTGGGCGCTGGGTATCAGTCAACTCAAAGTAACAAAGGAGTCAGTTGACCATTCTCTTCCCCATCATGCGATATTTCTTGAGTTAACTAATTGGAAATAGAGAATACGTTACCATCACTAGAGATTTCCCTCTCGCTGCTGCCAAAGCCTTCTCTAAGCTGTCACCGACCAAGGAGCCTTTCCACTTCATCTACGTTTCAAGTCATGGCGCGACTCTTAGTCCTACCTCTTTCACTCCTTTCTTTGGGAGGGTAAAGGGAGAAGCTGAAAAAGAATTATCCGAGCTACGCACACCGCAATTTCACGCCGAGTCTGTACGTCTCGCCGGCGTAGACCCCAGCAACCACGATGCCATCAAGCCGTATATCCCCAGCCGCGGCATGCTCTTGAACGCAGCACTCTTTTTCCTGAGACCGCTCATGAGGACGGTGCTCAGCTCTTTGCATAGCCCAACAGAGCAGCTGGGGTCCTTCCTGGCCGACATGGCGATGGGCAAGTACGATAAGCAGTTGGATGCAGGTGGTGAAGGCATCGCAAATCTGAATGGTTTGAGGATACTAGAGAATCTGGCGTTCCGGAGGTTACATCAACAAGGGCGGGAGTCTTTTTGTGAGTAGGGCTTCTACTAGCCAAATTGTACAAAGAACATAACGTGTAATAACAACACATGGTATCCAATCGGAGGTATATGGAGGCTATTTTGGTGTGTTGATGACCGGCGGTTGAAAGGAAGAAATATTGCCAGTTTTAGCAGTCTAGAAGCAACAGAGAATGAGAGGACAGGAGAAGATTGAGATAAGTGCTAGCTTTGGTACCTAACTTATTAGACTTGGCGTGTGTTAAGCTCTTTTCAGCACACACCTCTCTCGCGCCCTCACTTGTATGGTCCCTGGGCCAGGACCTGACCTTTTTTGTTTATTCTTCTCTATTTATCTCTTTCATTTTGTCCAAGGCCTGTACTCCTCCCGGCATTTGAATACGCCTCCAAGGTCATGGTTCAGCACGCTCTACGCCCGTGGTATCCATTAGACCCCAACAACAAGTGGTTTTCGAAGCACTTACGCGTCGTTCTTTCGTCAAGCACTTGTTTCCCCCACGAAACATGGATCTTTTTGTGTATCCGCACCTTCCCTGTTGACATATTCTTGGTCTGAGTCATCACATCGAGTCACAGTCTTCAACAAATCATTACTCATTCACAACATCGCGATTGATTCATATTCTCCACATACTCAACTAAGGTATTCCAAAACGACATCGCTACGACGCCGGCTGTATAATTTTTCTATCTTCGGTAATGTTTAAACCTTATTGGAAGCATCTCTCTCTTTCGCATCAGCCTCCTGCGCATCCTGCTCGATAATCTCAGGCGGATCCTCAATCTTGGTCATCTTGTAGATGATCATAGACGCGAACAAATCACCAGAAACGTTGACGGCAGTACGGAAGCGGTCAAGGAACCAATCAATAGCCACGATGACAGCATACATTCCAGTAAGCTCGACATTGACAGAGCGGGCGATCATGATTGATAGGACGAGCGAGGCCGAGGGAATAGGAGATACACCAATCGAGGCCAAAGTCGACAGCAGCGCAACAATGACATAATCGGCAGGGCTCAGAGTGATGCCTTGAGTTGAAGCCAGGAAAACAACAGCAGCAGGAAGGTAGATGGCGGTACTATCACTAGGTCAGTCTTGCAGTCCGAAAAATGGAAATGAAACAGTAACTTACCCGTCCATGTTAATCAGGCAAGCAAGGGGGCAAGTAAACTTGTAGATAGTGGAGGGGATACCGCGATCCTTGGCACACTTGAGAGTAACCGACAAGGTGGCAGCAGACGAGGCAGATCCCCAAGCGGTGATCCAGGCCGGAGAGATCTTGAGCCAGTACGTATAGGCATTCATCCTGGTAAAGGCGAAGAAGATCAGGGGCACAATGATCAAAATGTGGATGAGCATGGTGGACAGAGTGCCGCCGATGAGAAGACCCAGATTCGTGCCGATCGTGGCAATATCGAGCTTCATCAGATTGGGCAGAATCAGGAAAAAGACACCGATGGGGGCCACCGCGATCAGGAAGGTGATGACCTTGGTGATCATGCGCTCGATCTCCTCGGTGATACGAATGATAGGCGAACGAGGGGACTCGATAAGGTATCCAACGATTATGGCAGTGATGATAACGGCAAGCAGTTCATCGTTCGCCAGAGCGGAGACGATATTCGAAGGAATCAGAGAGAAAAACATATCTTCGACCACTTTGTGAACGGGACGCTCTGTTGTGTCAGGAAGCGACTTGTCATTCTCATCGACAGCAAGAGATTTCTCGTCCACTACAGTGTACTGTTTAGACCAGAGAAGTCCCTGCAGGATACAAGAGAGACAGATAGAGACAAGGGTGGTGATGATATAGTACCCGACGGTCCATCGAGCAAGCAATGAACCCCCGTTTGACATCTCTCGAAGTCTGGTTACTGCGAGCAACATGGAACAGACGATCAGTGGAAGGACTGTCAACTTGTCAATGGACAACTCTGGGACAAACAATTGTCGCTGGCTTCATATCTCCGGAAACTTACCGACTGCCTTCAGAGCCCTCAGCCACATATTACCAATAATACCAATGATAACGGGAACAGCCGGAGGGATGTCATCGACCTGCGTGGCGATGACTACACCGATGGCGATGGCGAGCAGAGCGGCGGTGATGATTTGCAGAGCCGAACCGGGCTCCTTGAAGCTGTGCCACCATGGCCGCTTGACGACCTCTTCCTCAAGATGATCGTGGGGAATGTCGCTGCTGGAGTTGGTAGCCACCTGCACCGGGTGCGTCTCGGGCATGTCTCTGACCTCCTTGGTGGCCATTGTAGCAACAGAAAGCTCAGCTTGAGTCTGAAGGACAACGACAAGAGAGAATTGCTACGGAGCTTACCAAGTGGTGGAAGAAGAGGCAAGGACTGATGATGGATTTCCTAGGCACCTCCAAAGGCATCCTCCAGGTTTTATACCTCACAATACTCCCCCCTCCCCGAGCCAAGCTCGCTACATGGGAGCACGTATTATGGAGCATCAAGAGATTCTGTCAAGAGAGTATCAGGGCATGGATGGAGTGCCCAGGGAAGCGTACACCGGAACCAGCAAAGATGCGACACATCGAAAAGGAAATACTCGAGCTTGGCCTGGCTGAGAAGAGAAGGTGAGCTTTACGAAAGTATTTCTCCAGCGCCAAGACGACAAGCATCAACTCCTTGATATTGATAACCTGATAGCTCGGGTAGGCCGACCCAGACTCGCCCGTTCCATGGCAGACATTGTGGAGAAGCCCAAGTAGCAGCTGTCAATTGAGAATTGGGATTCGCTCGAGGAGGCGACGATGCCAAGAGAAAGCGCAAGTAGACGAGTCGTTGAGAGGAAAAGCCAAGAGAGCCAAGGAGTCGAGGCACTATTCCAGCCCTTAACATGTTGTACATTCTCCCGAAGCCAAGCCGCCACACACGACAAAGTATCATGCAATATAGGTATCATCCCCACGCCGCAAAGATGGGGATTGCAAAGACGGGCCCGAGTGTTTGTGTTATCTAGCCAAGCACCTAGTGCATGCAAAGATGTTGCCTGTTTACGAAATACCAAGAGTTGATAACGCAGTGCCGAGACTTTGTCAACTTCCGCGTATCTCAACGAGAGACAAAATTTCAACGATCAAATGTGAGAAGTTGCTGCTTGAGACGATCATCACGGCTATGGCAAACTGGATGTGCCTCAAGCATTGCGTCAAACGACAAGAGACATGATAACAGGATGAGCAGTAGTGGTGTGTTTGGCTATTCAACTAGCGGTGTTTTAAGCGCAGGATGATTAAGAACATTATTTGGCGTCTGCAGTTTTTGTACTTCAGATAATTTGTCTTACCATCACGCAGTCCCGGAAACAGCACACACCACTTTAGGCTTCTGCAAGGTATGGGAGGACCTCGCGATCCTTTCGAGCAGTGGAAGCGGGTGATGGACGGTCCTCGAATGCCACGAGTTGGGGCCGCGGCTTCATCATATACAGGCTTACTCTAGCTCTCCCAAAGCACCAACTTGCTGATTCGAGGCAGCGGTCTCCAAAAGCCTGCGATATTGACGTCTCCATCTCTTGAGAGTTGAGGCAAGGGTCTCGAGATGCCTGTCCTTGTTACCCCCTGGGGGTGGAACTCTAAGCTAAACCCCTGGTACTGTTGTCTCCTTGCAATCAAAATTCATGCTTGGTAAGTAGTGAGATTGTAAACTGATCGTTCCGTAATAGGCATGTGGAAAGGTCTTGGAAAGCCTTGGAATTTAGATGGGAGCTCTCAAAGGAGAATGGTTGGAGGCTGGAGAGTTAGAAGGAAGCCTTGGTATTGTGGTCAGAAACCTGACGAGTGATGGAAGTTGCTGAAAATCCGCTCGTAGCCTTTTGCCCCTCCCCCAGACGAAGGCCAAGATATTATCATGCTGCTGATTGGATCCCCCACAACGCAAGGCTTCTTGTTCCTACTGAGATGGTAGGTTGGAGCTGTACGTAATGAAACGGTAAGTCTCAGCAGCTTCTCGGCAATTTCCTTGGAGTTGAGAAAGCTTGGGACATGTGGAGGAAAGGGTAACGTGACCCTGGCTAGGCCTGTCCCGATATCCGACTGGCGCTCAATACTGGGTTCCGTAGACTTTGGTCTTGACTATCAGAGTTGGTCAAATGATGACTTGCGGTGCAGCAACTATCTTTTCGTTGATCGTCAATTCGAGCTTGTATGGTAAACATGACAACTCATCATAGCCAAGCACTTGGCCTTTCTTTGAAGTGGAAGCGCAGCCCGCACAAAACGCTCGTCAACGCTTTGCCTAATTTAGGTTAGTGTCAGATCTCTGCCGCTAGCGTGGTTTTGCACCTGCATTTCCGTGACCGAGCGGAAAGTGCATGAGCTACCTACTCCCTTACCTGTTCTGTTGTCTTGAACATTCAAGGAAAACATCACAAATTCAGATACAGATCTCTATTCATTGCATCTTTATTTCGCAACCTCGATTCGGTACTCCAGCTCTTCCTGAGATGATCAAATAAAGGGTTTTGCGATGCATCACTGACCCACCGTGCGCTAGTGACCGAGACGGAGCTATTATGGCGATAGAGTCATCATTTGCGACATTTGTGCGGTTTTTGGCCACGACCCGACGGTATCAAATACTGGCTCTGGAAGCAACTCTCGACAAGTAGAAACTTTCAATAACTCACTTACATTTACTCATAACCATTTTTCGTCACGCTTGATACCAAAAGTGCCTCTAAATAACAAATTTTATGCTTATCAATCAGCCACGGTGAATCATTCTTCACTGAGCGCGTCTCAAGTTCTATCATCTGCCACAAACAAACACAACACTTCTCTCGACTGTGACAAGTATCACAAAGATGGCGTCCAAAGACTCTGTCGTAACGACTTCCTACCTCCTGGGCAACCTCCACTGCCCAACTTGCGTTACCTTGATCCGCTCCCTCTTGCACGATACCTTTGGCGATAATGTGCTATGGGTTTCACCAAACCTCGTTACTTCTGTCGTCACAATCGAGCACAAAGAAAGCTCCTTGGCGTCTGTCCATAGCATGCAAAGGGTTCTTCAAGACGCTGGTTTCGAAGTTTGCGGCCTCAACACCACTGCGAACTCTGCGAATGGTCTCTACCGCACCTCCCAAGTCAACGGGGAAAGCAGCCGTGTCGCTGAATACCCGGACGGATGGCTAAACTCTTTTTTCCATTTCTGGCGCCCGCAAGTCTCGCCCTTGGCTTTGGAAGCAGCCCGTGCAGCTCATCTCGAGAACTGCGAAGCATGCAAGTCAGAGAAGATCCCTCAGAGGTCGTCACCATCTGATGAAAAGCGACAGTTGGTGCGAGTCTCTTCCAACCTATCCGATACCCCTACAAGACGTTCTTCCCTACCTGATCCCCTGCAGCAAGTTGTTACGGATACGCCGCCAACCTCGAGATGGCGAGTTACACTCTCTATCGGCGGCATGACATGTGCTGTTTGCGTCAACACAATCACTCAGGAGATTGAGAAGTATCCCTGGATCACAAAAGTCGCCGTCAACCTCGTCTCCAACAGTGCGACAATTGAATACACCGATGGAGACCGCGCCCAAGAGATTGCTGATGCAATCGAGGATATGGGATATGAGGCTGCGATCGATCAGGTTACCAACCTAGAAGAGCAGAAGGCGTCGGTCAACGAGCGTGAGGTCGAAGTCCGCGTTGACGGTATCTTTTGCTCGCGATGTCCAGACCGAATCATCACAACCCTCAAGAGCCTTGCTCTAGGTCGACTTCAAATCTTCCAAGAACCTAATGTTCAGAATCCCATCCTGAGACTTCGATACACTCCCGAAGCTCCAAACTTCACCATTAGACACGTTTTACGAGCTATCGAAGCAGCCGACGAGTCTCTAAAAGCCTCTATCTACCACCCCCCAACCCTCGAGGAGCGATCTCGAATCATCAGGGCCAAACACCAGCGAGCTCTGTTGTACCGCGAAATTCTTACCATCATATTCGCGATACCTACCTTCGTTCTTGGTATAGTATATATGAGTTTGTTGCCTGATTCCAACCATGGAAAGATGTTCCTTATGAAGACTTGGGTTTCCGGACTCAGCCGCTTCGACATTGCCCTCTTCATCCTCGCCACCCCAGTCTACTTCTTTGCCGCCGACGTGTTTCATATTCGAGCAATCAAAGAAGTACGCACTATGTGGCGCTCGGGAAGCCGCATGCCTGTCGCGCAACGTTTTTACCGATTTGGCAGCATGAATATGCTGGTCTCGTTGGGGACCAGCATCGCCTATCTATCCTCGGTCGCACAGATGATTGCCGCAGGGGCATCTAGGCGAAACCATCACGGCCCTGGAGCAGAGATGTACTTTGACTCGGTTGTCTTCTTGACTCTGTTTCTACTTGCGGGTAGACTCATCGAAGCGTACAGTAAGTCCAAGACTGGCGATGCAGTAGAGATGTTGGGAAAGCTTCGGCCGACAACAGCCCTTCTCATAGAAAAGGATAAGGCGGGAAGCCAGGTTACTAGCACTGTGCCTGTTGATCAACTTGACTCTGGAGATATGATCCGCGTCCCTCATGGTGCATCTCCGGCTGCTGATGGTACCATCGTTAGTGGAGCGACCAACTTTGATGAGTCGAGCCTGACCGGCGAGTCACGCCTCATCAAGAAGACAGAGGGAGATCAGGTTTTTGCTGGAACTATCAACAAGGTGGCTGCCATTACTGTACGTGTCACTGGTACCTCTGGACGATCAATGCTTGACCAGATCGTTCAAGTTGTTCGAGAAGGTCAAACGAAACGAGCGCCTATTGAGCAGATTGCCGATCTCTTGACCACCTATTTTGTACCCGTGATCACTCTCATAGCAGTGCTCACCTGGGTTATCTGGATGGTTGTTGGCTTTGTCGGCGCTGTTCCAGACCATGAGGAGACTTCTTCTGGCGGCTGGGTTGTCTTTGCCCTCCAGTTTGCCATTGCCGTTTTTGTCGTCGCATGCCCCTGTGGTCTTGCACTTGCTGCACCCACGGCTATCTTTGTAGGCGGAGGCATCGCGGCCAAGCACGGCATTCTTGCCAAAGGTGGCGGTGAAGCGTTTGAGAAGGCGAGCAAGATTGATTGCGTCGTATTTGATAAGACGGGTACCCTCACTGAAGGCGGGGAGCCACAGATTACAGATTCCATCCTTTTCCCCGGCACTGAATCAAACGGAGAAGAGCGCCAGGTTCTCCTTTCAGCGCTAAAGACTGTAGAGGAAAGCAGCAGCCATCCCATCGCTAAGGCGATTGTTTCATTCTGTGGCGATGCTACATCTACCAGTGTTGATGGATTGGAGGAGCTGGCCGGAAGAGGTATGAAAGCCTCATTCAGGGGCATCGATAACCAAGTGATGAACATGGTTGTCGGCAACGAACTTCTCATGCGGGACTTTTCAGTCACCCTATCGTCGCGCATCTGTTCTCTCCTTGAGAATTGGAAAACCGAAGCCAAGTCGGTCGCTTTGGTAGCCACGAAGCCATCGTCTGCGGAATCCTGGACACTGGCCGCGGCACTCTCCATCTCCGATCCCATCCGCCGGGAGACCATCCCCGTCATCAAGGCTCTGCTCTCTCGTGGTATTCAAGTTTGGATGTTGTCCGGTGATAATGTCACGACCGCCCGCGCGGTGGCGCAGCACGTAGGCATCCCCTCGTCGAATGTCCTAGCTGAGGTCCTCCCTTCGGACAAGGCAGCTAAGATCTCATCGCTCCAAGCCTCTCTCCATGCAAGTGGCTCAACGACCAAGCGCGCAACTATCGCCATGGTCGGTGACGGAATCAATGATTCCCCCGCGCTCACGACAGCCGATGTGGGCATCGCCATAGGAACGGGAAGCGACGTGGCCATTAGTAGCGCAGCCTTTGTTCTCGCAACGTCACAGCTGACGGCGGTAGTCACGCTCTTGGACCTCAGCCGCGCTGTGTTTCGACGGATTCGTATCAACTTTGCGTGGGCCCTGGTGTACAACATGCTTGCCGTCCCTGTAGCGGCCGGGTGTTTCTATCCGATAGTGACTTCGGGCGGAGAACACGTCAAGCTGGATCCCGTGTGGGCAGCTCTCGCGATGGCATTGTCGAGCATCAGCGTAGTATTGAGCAGTTTGAGCCTACGGGCTCGGATTCCCGGTGTCGGATTTCGGTACTGCAAGGTTGAAATCGATGAGGAATAAGCCAACGTTTAGATAGTATGGGCTAAGCCCCAAAAGCCCAAATTGGAGTAGTAGGTCAGGGTCTCTTACTCCATCCTAGATATGCAGCTTACATATTCCGTACTACGTCCTTTGTTCTTTGGACATGTCCCACGCCCACGCCCATGCCATGCATACGCATATGCCATCGTGTCGATCTCTACGTAGTAGCCAATAAATGGATTCTCGCAATCACCACTTCGCGAAACACTTCCCCCAATCTGAACCTCGGTCCCCGACGGAAAATGCAGTAGTGCTAGTATCGCACACCATCTCGCTGCAACGCGACGGTTTAGAAAGTCTCGCTCTTCGCCCGAGGGATCCGCGATGGCTTCACAGCCACGATTAATCTCCCCAATTTAGTGTCAGCGCATGGCATGGCATAAGATTTGCATTACTTTGTAAAGTACTCCATATATATTGGTTGTATATCAAACAAGAAAGATGCATGAGAAATTGATCAACCTAAAAATACACTTCGTGGACTAAATAATTAAAAACACGTTTCAATCGCGAATGAAACATGACGCTGTTCATACAACGATGAACCTCGTATCAAGTAAACGTAAACTCCACAAAACAAGCTCAACCTCCGTATTGACCTTGTGCCCGCCACCCGCATACGCAACCATGTACGTTATCCGACTCCGTAGAACCCGCCAACAGGTTTTTTAGTTCTTCCCTTTGAGGCATTGAAGATAATATTTCATCATAGCCCATACTTTCAATCCGGCAGTGCAGAAAATCACAATGATCAACATCTCCATTTTTAATTTTTTTTGCTTACATCCGTCGAATGCGAAGGATTTAGCTATTTGCAATGAAATGATGACATGATTGGCTGTAAGGACGGACCCATTGTCAGCCTACCTACCAATTTTGGCAACTGGCCCCAAGGGAAGGGAAAGCCCCTGTACCTTGGTTGCGGGCTGACTGTCAGGCTGTGAGAAAGGCTTGTTCTCGAGTTACTTATAAACAATCATAACGTATTCGCACTACCTTACTTTTCGTTACTCCGTATTCACGGTAAGGTTATACAAATTTTAAGTCACATGAGGCTGGAATGGGCGGTCTTCATGGTTTCAAGTATATCCAAGCATTTCGTCCCATAGGTATTTGAATAATAATAATGTAAATAGGCATCTTGCTTATCTGTCTTATTCTTAATCTTGTTGTGCCAAATGATTCCCAATTAACTCCACAGTCCAGTCCTTGGAAAACGAGGCAGTGTCTACTCTGATCCTGATCCTGTTTCCATCCAGTCCGATCCTATATCCCAACCGTGGAGCGTAATACTTTGTAAGGCCGTCAAACAACGTTGATAGTACGTAGTCCCAATAAAAAAATTAATAAAAAAAACCAACCACCCAGAACAGTCCATAATTGTAATGCACACACCCCCCTTATCCCCGGGGAGGTCCTGTCTTTCATGCAAACCCCAACAACGCCGGTTTCCAATGGGAAAACAATGAGAACATATGATCGACTCGGCAAGTGTAAACAAAGGGAATAATGCTGGGTGGCATCTCTGCCGATCCCAAGGTAAATCTGGTACTCTCCAGAAAAGTAGATGTAAAAAGATTCAACATACGATGCCACCCAAACTTTCTTTTTCTACGCGAAAAGATAATGCAAAGTTGATGTGATGCCCAAATATTGGTCCGTGTTAACGCCAAGACTATGCATTAGGTATCAAAACTCTTGCCCGATGTTGGATATTCATCGCACAGCGACGCTACCACCAAGGAGACGACCCCACATACCGCGCCTTGAACGCTGCGGCTGCTGCTGCTGCTGCTTCTTGGATGAGGTCTCGTGGAGTTGCTGGTATTGTTGGTACTCGTCGGCGGTGATCTCGTAAGGAAGCATGCGTCCACTGGGCATATGGGCCTTGGGGTAATCGACATCGGGGACGATCTGTATAGGTGAGTCGTAGAGGCTGCCCTGTTGCGACTCGTAGTAATAAGGCTCGTGCTCGGAAGGCTCTAGAGGGGTAGTAGCCTGGGAATAGGCGCGGCCAGAAGAGACGGATGAGGCGTAAGAGCTAGAAGAGCTGCTGTAGCTGAGACCAGGAGGAGTACCGGATCCAGACAGATTTCGTACGTGCTCTGGTGTTGATCCTCGAGATCGGGAGTGGCCACGGGAAGAAGCAGGGCTGTGGTATCGAGCTGAGGCGGCGTGGAGCTCCTTCTGCTGTCGCCTCTCCTCGCGGTGTCGCATCTTCCTGGCGTGTCGCTCAGCAATCTTGTAGCGGAGGGGCTCAAGGAAGTCGTCGAGGTCCCGGTAAAGGTCCTGCTCGCTGATACGAAGGTCCCACTCAAGAAGGAACAGAAGCTGCTTCTCCATAAGATTGACCTCTGTGCGGCTGAAGCCAAAGTTATAGCACTCAGTGGTGATGTGGCTGTAGTTGGCCCAGTGCTTGTTCTTTGGTGAGCTGTCGTTGAGGTACTTGGCGGAGAGGATGAGAGCAGCGAGGAAGATGCGATGGGCGGTGCATCGAAGACCGCGGGCCATGGGCTGAAGCTTTGACTTCAGGCGGCCGAGGTAGACGAGAGTGGACATGAGCGTAGGGACCTGGACGTTGGAAGAGACAACGAGTTGGGTGATGAACTCCTCAAGAGTAGGTAGAGCTCCGTCTTCGGACCGGACGGTTCGAGGCTCGGGGCTGCGGGGAGGTGTCGGGATGTTGTGACGAGGCTCGGCCGGAGCGGGAGGCATGAGAGTCGAGTCGCAAGCGATGACGTTGTGGGCGGCTTGGGCGAGGTATGCGATCATGTCACGGCCCACAGGCTGGTAGACAAACTGGTCCAGGGCAGTCTTGTTGAGCTCTCCCAAGGAGAGGTATCGTAGTGATGATATGGAAGCCATCGTGTATGTGTGTGTAGGTGGAGAGATATGTAAGTGAGGAGGAGGATAGAGTATATAACACGGCAATGGGGGCCGTGTGTAAGTGAAGGTGGGGTGAGACGAGATGAAAGCAAGCCTAATTGAAGGATTGCTAACCCTTAGACAGGCTTAACTTGACCTTATGCAAAAGCAGAGCAAAGCCAAGCAAAAGGGTGATTAATATTTGGGGTGAATGTGACTGGAAACTAAACCCAGGGGTGATGCGAGGTGCGTAGTGCTTGATATATCAAGAGGCTATGGGCTCATGTGAGGAAGATAGACCCTAGAGAAAAAGACTGGAACTTGACTTCGTAAGTAATGGAGCTAAAGGTGACGTTTTTGGGGGTGGAGGGGCGTGTCGTTTGGAGGCTGAGCGCCGCGTCGCTGTCTCCCAGGTCCTGTCCTGTGAGGTGAGTCTGAGACTCTGAGTCCTCTGAGTCTTAGGTGGACAGGGGTATATGAAGTGCCACAAGCGGGCTGGGCTCGGGTTGGGCTCGGGCTTGGACTGGGCTGGGCTGGGGTGTGCAGG